>OV815488.1:3250854-3265854 GCA_929108735.1 Andrena dorsata | reverse complement strand
TCCCCTCGGACCTTGAAAATCCAGGAGAGGGCCACGTGGAGGTGTCGCGCCGGTTCGTACCCATATCCGCAGCAGGTCTCCAAGGTAAAGAGCCTCTAGTCGATAGATTAATGTAGGTAAGGGAAGTCGGCAAATTGGATCCGTAACTTCGGAATAAGGATTGGCTCTGAGGAGCGGGGCGTGTCGGGCTTGGTTGGGAAACGGGTTTGGTTGACGAGCCGGGCCTGGGTGAGGTGAACGGTCGGGATTTCGGTCTCGCATCCGGGATCCGAGCTCGGTCCCGTGCCATCGCCTCCCGCGGATCTTCCTTGCTGCGAGGCTTTCGTGTCGGTTTCACCGTCGTGGTCGTCCTCTTCGGCCGCCATTCAACGCTCAGCTCAGAACTGGCACGGACTAGGGGAATCCGACTGTCTAATTAAAACAAAGCATTGCGATGGCCCCCGAGGGTGTTGACGCAATGTGATTTCTGCCCAGTGCTCTGAATGTCAACGTGAAGAAATTCAAAAAAGCGCGGGTAAACGTCGGGGCCGTCGCTTGAGGTGTCGGGGCTTGACCCTAGTATCCGAGACGAGTCCCCGGTACTGACCGCGCTGCGTTTACCCCTAAAGCTGCTGGCGGAGCTCTCCTATCCTACGTATGTAGGTAACGGTTAGCCACCGGCAGCAAAGATGTGCGGTAGAGGGAACCGGGAAACCGACCTCGAGGGTCACTCATCAAACCTGATTGGAGAAATCCGATCGACATGAGTTGCTTAGGGAAGAAGGAGCCCCGGTTGGGTGGCTACCAACCGCCTTCTTGCTTGGTGTCGGCCTCTAAGGGGCAGATGGTGAGCATAAGCAGGGACGTGAGGGACTTGTGTTCGTTTTTGCGTGCATACCCTTGAGAAGGAGGGGGGGCTTCGGCCCTTGCTTCCGCCTCGTCCCCCATACGATAGCCACATCGGCATCGGGGGGCGGGGTCCGTACTGCCTGCGGAACATCCAGGCACAAGTAAGAGATCTAGTGGCGTCGCTGAGCTTCCTACGTTTGAAGACTGTGATGGTCCGGGCGATCGCGAGACGGCCCTTGAGGTGCACTCAGAACCGCTGTAAGGGGAAAACCCCCGGTTCGCAGTCCTAGTCTAGCGTTATAAGGTGGCGAAACGGCGCCCCGACCCAACCGGCGAAACGGAGACCATCGCTTGAGGTGTCGGGACAAACTAGTATCCGAGATGAGTCTCCGACGGCTGGGGGGCCTGACCAGCCCCCCAGACCCCCCGGTGGCGCTCGTAACTATGACTCTCTTAAGGTTTTGCGTATTTGCGAATTGTTGGATATGGAATTAACCGGAGTCAAAAAATATCAGATTATGTTCACAGTGGGACAACAGCATGAAGACAGTGTGGATGTTAGGGGCCAAGGGAATAGGAGGCTGCATATTATGACTTATGGCACCTCACTGAGACACGTTCTGCAGATTGAGCAGACGAGCAATTTTGTTTTACTTGATGAAATACATTGCAGGTCTGATCCCACAGTAGTGGCTGGCGACTTGCAATTTACGAAGCTGGCCAATTACAAATGCGTACACTTGACAGCGACTGTCTTGAGTAGGACCAGATCTCAGCAATTAGCAGAAGGGCTCGACATTAGTAGCACCAGGTTTGAGATAAGGGATACTATCAAAATTGAACCAATGTCTATGACTGACAAAGTCGACAATGATTGGTTGTGCATACCTCCTAAAGTTATTGGCGTTAGGCTAGAGGGGTTCAAGAGAGGTTATAAAATACCACTCAGGGCTCTCAATACTGGGCGAATTATATTTTTCTTGTCCACCAGGAACGATTGCGACAGTCTATATAATTACTGTAGCCGCAATTACCATGCGGAGGATCGACAAATGATAGTCATTCACGGAGGCACTTCTTTTAAGTTGTCGGAGATGGGTGATCATTGTTGGTGCTTCTGCACTGACGTAGTGGGACAAGCTGTGACCATACCTGGGTGCAGAGTTGTCGTTGACTTCTTGGAAGAGATGAAGCCGTCGACTTTGCTA
Source organism: Andrena dorsata (assembly GCA_929108735.1). Taxonomy (NCBI): domain Eukaryota; kingdom Metazoa; phylum Arthropoda; class Insecta; order Hymenoptera; family Andrenidae; genus Andrena; species Andrena dorsata. Next base: position 3,263,818 of record OV815488.1, on the reverse strand, counting down.
TATGCTAGCAGGGAAGGCGTCATCTATGAACACAATTTGATCCGGAGAAGAATTGGTGAAGCGACTTCCAAACAGCGTAAGGGGAGAACTGGTAGGACCAATGTCGGTTTTTACATCACCCCTAGGGGAATCAACCCCGAAGTCGACCACAAGATCGACTCTCGAACTGTGGCCGTGGCGATGCTGGAGTTAGAAGCCGAGAGACGATTTGATTTTGGTAGAATTGAGAAGGAACATCACAACTTGGAACTGATAGAGGCCATTAGAGATTTAATGTGGTTGATGCCTTACAACATATTGAGCCAACCCGGATATAAGAGCATGCTTGAAACTATCAAGAACGATGCAAGAGCTTATATAAGCAAGGGAAAAAACTTCCTAAGTGATTCTTATTTAAGGAAGTTAGAAACAATAAGATCGGCTAATGGAGACTTGGTGTACCTGTATCTCACCCCTATCATTAGTGAAGAATTAGTGCTTTACACGATGGCAAACAAAGAAAAGCTTGCTAGATTGGCAGGTGGGAATGATGGAACGTGGTATGACAGCATGTTTGATTTCTGTTACAAAACTAAGACGGAGGAAGATAGAGCGAATGTTTTATTGGATGCTGGTGCTAAGATTAGCAGTTATAAAGAATCTACTTCAGTATCTGGTGACATCAGCTTTGAAGTGTACAATCGAGTTTTTACCACTGGCCTTGTAGATGATTTTACTGAGGTGCAGCATAGCGCAGTAGGCGTCGTAAGCGGGGCTGCTGTTGCCTTAGGAGCTTCAGCAGTCTTGCTGGGTAGTATATATCATCTCACGGTGAAGAACATTGATCGCTATGTCACTCGACTTTTTGTTTTTCGCAATAAGTTTGCGGCGAGCCATTGTAAGTATTTAGCTACGAATAAGAAGGGTTCTAATACTCTCCATAATAACGCATTTGTTAAGTTGGCTTGGCAGACTGCATCTGACAGACTTGAAAAAGGGCGGAAATGGTTTGCGGCGAGCAAGTATCCCGTTTCAACCGAACAACACAGTAGCGGCTTGCCTTACGTCGAGACCGTTTTTGAGACCGCTAAGAACATGTTAATGAATTCATGGGCACTTATTCCGGCTACGTATCATGTTGGAGCTTTTCCATCTTTGGTCACTGTGATGACAGCGACTTGGGTTGGGAAGATTTTTTCGAAATTGGAGAACATCCTAGGTAGGACAATTGCTGTCACTATTTTGGCGATGTTGAATGGCTTTTGCGTTTACTTCGCCCCTATGCCGTTGGCGATAACTAGCTGTGTGGCACAGGTGTTGGGCTTCGTCATCAATGGCTTAACTTCCGGCGAAATCAAAGATTACGATCTTTACGGGAGCGTCATTAAGAGTAGCGACAGGGCATGGGATCTGGTTTTTGGGTTGGCCAGCGGAGTTGGCGTTGGATATCTTATTAAGAACCAGCTGTTGGTGACTGCCCAATTTGCCGCTGCTAGTGGTGTCTTAAACCAGGCTGGCGGTACAGCTATGGGAGTAGTAGGTGGGCCTAGTTATCTTTTCGGCGTCACTGGCAACGCTGTTGTTTTAGTCAAGCAAGTGTACTTGCTGTTCACTAGGATTCAAGATGGGAAATTGACTTGGGACAGTGTTGGGGCTATGCTGACCTCCCTGATGCAAGCTGCAAGCATTGACGTCACAACGGGAATATTGTGCGCATTAGTGTCTGTAGCTCTTATTGCTGTGAGATCCGGTTTGAAAATGATGAAGTACCAAGCGGGAGTTAGCGTCAAGACCGTGAGACAGGTTGACGGAACTAACACTTACGTCGAGGATTTTTTTGGGAGTTATGATAACTTTGCCCTGACGGTCTTGTCAACCTCTTCCGTGCTGGCGAGCCCTTCATCATTGATATCTATCTTGATAGCGTGGATAGCTAATTGCTCTAGGAGGGGTGAGGTCACTCGGGGCTGTTTTAAAGACGCCTTCGAAGCATACTCTGGGGTGCCTATTGCGATAGCTATCATTTCGGAGGGAATCAATGCTTTGGCCACCCACGATGCAGCCGAAAGGCACAGTCTTAACGGCCTGTCTATATTGTTTAGCATACCAAGTATGTTGGCTGGAGTTATAGGCTGTGTGTATTGGTTCAACAACCCGGACGTCGTACATACCATAAGTAACGTTTGGAACAACTTCAAACAATTCACAGACTTCCTTTGGAATTATTTTAAGAGTGTCGTTGGAGGAGTTGCCAATTTCATTGGATCTTCCATTGGTAGTGGTATGGTAGGTAGGCTCTTTGAAAGTGCGCCCAGCTGGCTCAAGGGGAAAACCGAGGAGCTAATAATGGAAGAAAAATTTTCAATGCTAAGGGCTGAACCTCAAGTGGTTAATGACTGGTTTTTGGAACGCGTGAGCAGTGGGAATGTCAGCTTAATCGAGAGATTGCATTATTCTCGTAGCATTTTTAACCAGGAGCGCTACGGTAGTATCCTGCCTGTGGCTTTTCTGAAGTTCGTGAGGGAGCAAAATCAGGGAATGTCATTGTGTCGAAAGTATAAGTCTCAGGTGCCTTTTGAGTTCTTTTGCGTTACATCCAATGATCTGTATAAGATAGTAGCTTGCTTTGCCGGAGAAGTCGAGGTAAACCTGAGTGCTGTCTACATAACTAGAGGCGATTGTAAAGTTACCATAGAATTGGGGTACAGATCGGGAGTCGCAACCCATTACGTGAATGTTAACAAGGGACCTTTGTCAATGACCTTCTTGGTGATAAGTAGACCAGCAGAAGAAGGAGGTAGCACTAATTACGTCTTAGGTTGGCGAGTCCCCCTCGGCTGTTCCTCAATCCCCGTAAAGGGGAACGAGGGACTGGATCGGTTTGCCGATCTAGGTTGAGCACCAACCGAGCGCGTCTCCAGGTGGCGGATAGGAGAACGGCCGAAGTGCGAAGCTGGCGCGGGCTCCCGGGGGCCGGGCACCTAGCAGTGTCCGGACCGCGGGGGCTGGCGTCGGTGGAGCATGACGGTTAGTGGGTGTTATAAGGGATCCCCGGGGCTTAAAAACCCCGCGTGGTGACCGAAGGCCCCACCGCGGACCAGCTCCCTTGGGGGGGCCTGGCGATCCCCCCACTGTAATAGCCAAATCTTCCCCCCCCCGTGTCCCCCCCCTTCCTCGTTCCTTGTTTTTCCATCTCGCGCCCTCCCTTATGTTCGCCGTTTCTTTTTTCTCCCTGAGCTCGGAGTTTGTGTGGTGAGGATCTCCCCCCCGCCTCGGGGGTTCCCTCCCCCCCCTCCGCCTTTTGCGGTGGAGCGGGTGGGGCCCTCCGGGGACGGGGGGAGCTCCGTGCTCGGACCAGGGATGGGTGGTGTATTTGTTTTGTGTGTGTGTGTGTGTCTGTGTGTGCATGTTCTTTGTGTGAATGTCCACATCCCTGTGTCGCTCGGCGGACTGGGGGTGGGCGCGGTATTTGTGGCCCGGTCTTGTCCGGTGCCGGGGGGGGGTGGGGTGCCCGGGGGTGGGGGGTTTGGACCCGAGCAGTTTCGAGGTCACATAGTTGGCTGCCGGGCCAGTTCAACGGGCCGTGTTTTGGTGGAGAAACCCGCCGGGCGGTGGGGCCGTCGCCCCTAAGACACTCAATGTTCTTATGTCAATCACTAGCGGTGCCTCGGATGAATACAAAGCCGCGAAATCTGACATAATGGCAGACCCTTCCCGCCCTGTCGGCAGCGGGATTGGGACCGGGAATAAGACCGATGACGCCGAGCTGAGGCAGCGGGCCGGCGTCAGTGGGACAGGCGTAGAAACTACGCCATTGCACGTCCCACAAAAAGCCACAGGTGCCGGACTAGGCGAACCTATGGATAACGACTTGGTTTTGATTTTGGAGACGGACCGCCCGGACTCCCGGGTGACCGGGGAGGCCTCCGCTCCGAAGGGGGACTCCCGGATGAGGAAAGGGGAATCGTTGGCGCAGTTTTTCCAGAGAAGGGAGGCGGAAGTGCGCGCCCAACGGAATGCGCCGCCTGCTCGCTCAGGCAACAGGGAGACGATCCCAATTACCCCCGACCCCCGATTATCCGTGGGGGGGTTATCCCGGAAGCCCGGGGGCGGTGCCCTGGGGGAATTCCGTCAGAGATCCGTCAGGGCTGCGAGGGACGCGGGGACCCCTCAGAGGCACCCCGTTCCGCCGGCTGCGGAGACCCTCATTGATCTCGAGGAGGTGGTTTCCGGGACCCCTTCCCCTGCCAACATCTTCAGGGGAAGGACTCTGGCGAGGACTCCGCCGGAGACCTCCAAAAGAGCGGCGGGCGAGTCCGCTATTAAGTCTCTGGATGATGGTGGGGATGGCGCCCCGGGGGCCACGATTAGTCCCCTGATGCGGCACCTCCCAGGGGTGACCCTCACTAAAGTAGAGGTCGATACACCTAGGGCCAGGTCCAAGTCGGCGTCGAGGGCCGTGGACCTGGCAGGAGGGCTAATTACATCGAGGCCCTCCCCTTCGTCGGGGCAACCCGGGACCTTCGTGGTCCCGGTAGTTCCCCCCGCGAAGAAGAAGAAGGGGAAGGTGGACTCCCCGGGGGCCAAGCTGTCGCGGCTCCTCTCCCGGATGGCGGAGCTTATGCGCGGACTATCCGACGCATGCGCGGAGCTTGTGGCCGGGGAAGCGGGGGAGCTTAACCCCACCGCCACAAGGGTCGTCGAACAGGCGGCCCGTGGCTGTTCAGAGGCGTCGGCGATTATTGCGGAGGCGATGGCCACCCAATCAATCGACCGTTGGGTTGCCCGAGGAGGGGGTGGGACTGTTAGTCCAGCGGAGGGTCTGACTCACCCCCCCCAGGTCCAGGTCCCGGTCACCCCGTCCCTGACCAGGGACCGGGGATGTCAAACGGAGGAGCGGTCCGTTATGTTTGGTCCGAAATCGGCCTCGGCCTTCGGCAGAAAACCCGCCGGGTCGATGAAGAGGACCCGCTCCTCCCCGCTGGAGGACAAGACCCCCCCAGCTAACACGAAGAGGCGCCTCTTTTCGGAGGTGGTGGCGAAGGAGGTCCACGTATCCGGTCATGTGGGAACCCCCTCGGCCCCGACCGGAGGGGTCACTCCAGTCGGTGGGCCCACCCCGAGGGCTGGTAAGGCGGGGGGGACATATAAAGTCATGAAGAGGAAGGGGGGGAAGGGGGTAACGATGTTTACCCCTGCCAAGGGAGGTGGCCAATCGGCCCCCCCTCCCCCTCCCCCCCATAAACCGAGGGACCCGCCTAGGGGATCTCCAGTGATGACGATAAAAGGGCGAGCGAGCAAGAAGGTGGCGGCGGCGAAGGCACCCCTTCCCCCCGCGCCTGGGGTCGTGCGGGCACCGACCACTTCGACTCCCCAGTCCCCAAAGGCAAAGAAGAAGAGGAAAAGGCCACCGAGGAGGAGGCCGGAGGCGGTGTTGGTCCGTGTCCCGGAGGGCGGCACCTACATCGACACCTACAGGTCGGTGGTTACATTGGGTAGGGCCGCACTCATGGGCATAACCGCCGTCAAAAAGACGCGCCTCGGCCATGTCCTCCTCGAGTTGGAGCCGAAGGGGAGCGCGGTGGAGGTTTCCGCCGCTCTGGCTACGGCCACCAAGGGGTCGGTGCTCTGTGCCCCCCTCCAAGACAAAACATCACTGGAGATCCGGGATATCGACCCTATGGTCGATTCCCAGATACTAGTCAAGGACCTGAGCGAGTCACTCAGGGTCGGTGCTGATCGACTCTGGGTGCGCTCGATCAGGTTGGGTCCCTCGGGGAACCAAATAGCGGTGGTGGAGGCCCCCTCCTCCCTCTTGCCGCGCAACTTTGAGCCCGTCCGTTTTAGGACGGGTCTCACTGTCGTAAGGGCCCGCCCCCTGGCTAAGGTGGTACGATGTTATTCGTGCCACCAGCTGGGGCATCTGGCGGTTACGTGCCCCGCGGCTAAGAGGGGTGGCGGGGAGCGGTGCCGGAGGTGCGGTGCGGATGGACACACCATCGCATCGTGCCCCAACCCGGCAAAATGCGTAATCTGCTCGGCGGCCGGGGTGAAAGGCCCGAAAGCCGCGCATGTCACCGCGTCGCTGGCCTGCCCAGCGCTTCGGCGGAAAGCGGTGGCGGGGGGGCCGAGAACCCCTAGAACCCGGTGATGCACCTAAGAATTTTACAAATTAACTTAAACAGGTGCCGGCTGGCCCAAGATCTTCTAATTCAGAATGCCAGCCAAATGAACGCCGACATCGTGGTCATCTCCGAGCCATTCAGATTATTACCTGAGTGGTTCGGGGATGCCACGGGTGATGCGGCGCTTTGGGTCACCGGGTTCGGGGGGAGATTCGCCTCCCTGGCCCCCCATGTGGCGGCGGAGGGAGTAGCCACCGCGATCGTGGATAATACGGTCGTGGTGAGCTGCTACTGCCCGCCGAGCAGATCGTACGGGGACTTCCTCCGTTTTATGGAGGAAGTCGAGGGTATAATTGATTCCCTCCGTACCCCAGGGATGGGGGTGATTATGGCGGGCGACTTTAATGCCAAGTCCCCGGCGTGGGGAGGCGCGAAGTCCTGTAGGAGGGGGCACGCGTGTATGGGCTCTCTCGCGAGGTTGGGCCTGGTGCCTATCAGGGTTCACCACCATCAAGCGACGTTCCGCCGAAATCGGGGTTCGTCCTTCATCGACGTGATGTCGATGGACAGGGGGCTAGCGGGGCACGTACGGAGCAGTGAGGTACTTAGATACTTCACTGCTTCCGACCATCTTTACGTGCTCCACGTTTTGTCTCGGCCCTCCGTTCCAAGAGGGCCGAGGGATAGCTGGTCCCCTTATGTCACGAAGGACTTGGACCCCGAGGCGGTGCTGGATAGGTACCGGGCTCTTCGCGATGCCCTGCCCCCCCCCCCCCCTTGAGGATGTGCTTGCCACGCCGGCGGAGGACGAGCTCCGCGCGGACAAGATCCAGGGTATTCTGGAGACGGTCTGCGCGGAGACATTGGTCAGAAAGCGCCCGCCATGGAGGGCGCGTAAGCCGAATTATTGGTGGACGGAGGAAATCGCCGCGGCCAGAAAGGCCATGCATGGCGCCAGAAGGGCCTTCCAGAGGAAGAGGAAGTGGGGAGATCCCCGCCTCGAAGAGCTGAGGCGGACCTACTCCTTGGCCAGACGCCTGGTACAGGTTTTGATCTGGCGATCCAAGGAGAGGTTCTGGAGGGACCTTCTGGGTACGGTCGACGGCGACCCGTGGGGGAAGCCATATAAAATAGTGATGGCTAGGCTTCTGGGTAAGGCACCGCGGACAGTGCTTTCCCCCGACCAGATTGGTCGGGTGGTCGACGCGCTGTTCGTCACCTCCGCGGTGTCCTCGCTGCCTGCAGCGCAGGCTGCTACACCCTCGGCCTCCCCCCCCACGGGACGACGATCCCTCCGTCCTCCGGTTTGCGCATCCGCGCAGATGGACCTGCGCGGATGGCTCCGTGCTTCGGCTTGCGCGCCCGTAGTTAGCGAGGAGGTTGTGCGCCGCGCCTTGGCTTGTATCAAGCCCAACAAGGCGCCCGGACTTGACGGGGTCCCGTCCGCAGTCGTTGCTATTACGGCTCGGGCGGACCCCCAAACCATCCGCGATATGGTGGCTGACACCCTGACGCGTGGTCGGATCCCGGCTTCGTGGAAGATGGCCAGAGTCATCCTAATCCCGAAGCCGGGGAAGGATCCCTGTTCCCCAGGAGCGTATAGGCCCATATCTGTACTCCCGGCCCTATCTAAGGTTTGGGAGTATACGATTAAGGGCCTGCTCGAAGAACAGCTGGGCGGGGATCCCTTCCATCCGAACCAGTTTGGCTTCCGTCGGGGTGTTGGCACTACGGAGGCCGCCACCGAAGTGGCCAAGTTCGCGGAGGTTTGTCGGGTCCGGCGGAGAATCTGCGTCCTCCTGTCTCTCGACGTCCGCAACGCGTTTAATGCGTTGCGTTGGGACGTCATACTTCGAGAGTTACGCAGGAGAGGCGTAGACCCCCACACGCGTGCTGTGTTGGGGGATTATTTCTCCGGGCGCGGGATCACCGTTCACTCTTCGGAGGAAACGGTGGTCCGTGATATATTCGCGGGGGTTCCACAGGGGTCCGTTTTAGGACCCTTTTTGTGGAACCTCGTATATGACGGACTCCTTGCCGAGGTAGAGGCCGAGGGCCGCTTCGTCCGCGCTATTGCCTACGCGGACGATGTCGCGCTTCTCTTCTCGGCCGCGAACCTCCTCCAGTTAGACAGGATGATGGCTTCCGCATTGGCCAGGGTACAAGCCTGGTTCGTTAAAACCGGGCTTTCCCTGGCCGCGGAAAAGACCGAGGCCATCTTCCTGACCGGGCAGCGGAGCCAAAAGATCGCGGATCTGAAGGCGTTTGGTGCGATCATCCGCACCTCTGCCACGGTCAGGTACCTGGGGGTCATTATCGATTCCGTAAGGAATTACCGACCCCATCTGGAGGAGGTTGCCGCGAGAGCGGATAGGGTCTCCGGGGCCTTAGCAGGCTTACTGCCGAATACCCGGGGCCCTTCCATCCATGCGAGACGCCTCTACTATTCGGTATGGGAGTCCGTTATTTTATATGGAGCGCCGGTGTGGGCGGTCTCGCTGTGGACGGAGTCAAGCAGGGCGATCCTGCGCCGTTCCCAGCGAACCGCTCTCACCCGACTAACCGCGGCCTACAGGACAGTGGGTTTTCATTCGCTCTGCGTTTTAGCAGGGCGGATGCCCCTGTACCTGAAGGCAAAAATGGGGCGCCAAATTTTTAACTCGAAGGCAGCCGACCGGGCTGACCCCGCGTATAGGGGGGTCCCGGCCGCTCTCAAGGAGCGTGTCCGCCTCCATAAGATCAATGCCATGGAGGAGGCTATGAGCGAGTGGCAGAGGGAGTGGGATCGATCCCCAGCTTCTGGCTGGGTAAAACGCCTAGTCCCCAAGGTCAACACCTTTGTGGCGACGCCAGGCCCATCAGTTGCATCCGAATATTTTACGATGCAACTGATGAGTGGCCACGGGTGCTTCCAGAAATTCCTTTTTAGGATTGGGAAAGCACCCGCCGCGTCGTGCCTCGAGTGCGGGGCAGACATGGACGACGCGGAGCACGTTCTGGTGGCATGTCCAGCTTACGTCACCGAACGTGCGGCGTTAGCCACGGCCTTGGGGTCCCCGGTGGATCCCCACTCCCTTATAGAGACGGCCACCTCCTCCCCGGAGAAATGGCAGGCGTTCCTTGCCTTTGCAACTTCCGTGATGACGGAGCGGCAAAGGAGGGAGCGCGAGGCGGACATGGCTCTGAGAGCCGAGAGAGTGGCGGCCGCGCGCCTGGCCGCAGCGCAGAGGGCGCTTGATAGGTGCCGCCTTGCGCGGAAGCGCAAGCGCCAGGGCGTGGGCTAGAGGCCAACGGGTCCCCCAAATGTTTTTATATTTAGGGGACCATTGTGGTAAGTTTAGAGGGGCCCCACCTCCCCAGGTAGCGGTGTCCCGAAGTACTACGACAGAAGTTCCGGGCACCCCTATGGGGTCTACTCGACGGTGGGTTTAGAGGGGGGTTTTTAGTGGGTATACCTGCGTATTTTTGCGCAGGGAGTCCCACATAACCCCGGCAATTTAACTGCCGGGGTATGCGTAATGCATTTTTCCCCCCTCTCTAAAAAAAAAAAAAAAAAAAAAGGTTGGCGAGTCCCCAGTGCACTCACCAGCACGCTGTTTGACAAGTTGGCTTGTTTGCACCCGGCGATAGAGGCTTTGTCTGGTTCGTATTTAGATATGACCCCTGCTCAAATAGAAATAGAGACTAATGATGTGTGTAATTGGGTTAGTCACGCTGTTAAGTTGAGTTGGCAGAGAACCTTGACTTCTGTTGTAGTCGGAGCCGTCGACAGGGCCGTCTCAATGTTCGGTTTGATTTCCAAGGTGAGGGAAAACACTTTTGATCTGGGCCTGATACCGGATGCTTGGTGTGAAAAACCATCATCTTTGGACCAAGATGAGTGGGAATTGTACCAGTGGTTACTATGGAGCCGCTTTGAGAGTGGAGTTTTGATAAATCGCACTGTTGAAAGACTGGATAAGAGTAGGCACCTACCAATGCAAGTGTTATCGTGTTGTGCGCTGAAGTGGCGGAGAGTTGCGGACGCGAGAACCGTCGACGTTAGCAGAGTTGTGAAACTCAGTGGACCGGTGGTGGAATTATCCAGGCTGAGTGATGATTTTGATCCTGCCTATAGGCGAGGGACTAAATTCTTAGGAACTTTTTCCTTAGATAGAGGTGTGGCTGCGGCGGATCAGTGGGTCCATGCTGCTTGGTGGGCAGGCCTTAACGTCTACTATGAGCTAAATTCTAGTTGTTATCTGAGTACCATAGGCGGATATTGCAAATGTAGTGTGTTTTTAAATGTCGTATCGAACAACAAGACCGAAATGCTCTTTTCTCACTGTGAGTCTCATGTTAATTGAAGTTCCAAGATGGCCGCCGCCGAGTGCTGACGTGTCGCGAGTCGCTCCGCTGAAAACTTTCAATAGAGTGGTGTATCCTTGTCAGAAATTCGTTTGGGATAGCAGAAAATGAAGGGCTAGTGACAGCGAACAATCAGTGTTATTAAAAAAGTGATTTTATATGAGTGAAGTGGACACTGCAGACAAAAATTGCGAGCTGGGATAGATAACCTCACTTCGACCGCTCCGCAACGCCGCTGTCGCCTGGGGGCAGGCGACTTAAAAGCCCCAAAAGTGCGGAAAATGTGGAAAAGGTGGAAAGTGAGGAAAGTGAGGAAAGTGCGGCAAGTGCGGCAAGTGCGACAACGGCCACTCGGAGTGTATTGTTTATATCACATCGGATAGTATACAAACTTTCTCTCCAAAGCAATACGCCGCTAGGAAATTCTTGGCAGGCCGACAGGCAGGGCATCAGTTCCTGATGAAGGGCTTGACGACCCCTACTGGCCCGAGTTAGCCCACGTGCGCACCCGAACGTGGTGGAAGTGTGGGCGAGGGCCCCGTTCGGCTGCACACTGGGCTGGGTTATAAACGTTGACGAACTGGCTTTCAAAAGGACACGAGACGGAATGGAATGGAATCATGCACCCGGCAACAAAAAAACTTTCGTTATTACAATGTCTAGATACAACCATAGCGAAGCCTCGGACACTGAAACCCATGGTCCCGGGTCTTCAGTGGCGGACTTGTCCGCTAGCCGTGAGGGGACCATAGTTGACGACACTGGCAATGTCCAAGGACGTTCTAAGCAGCAAGAGGTGGTGCTGCCGCTAAATAGCCCCATCCGATGCACAGGATGCCGCGATGATAACCGTGACTGCCAATTCCTGAATCAGAAGGACTTTGTAAAGCATGTCGCCAAGCAGCATAACCTAATGGCAATTGCCTGGGTATGCAGAAGCTGTGGCAAAACGTACAAAAAAGGACACGCTTTGGTATGTCACATTCCGAAATGTAAAGGCCCCACAGTTACGCTGGAGAAGGAGTTCAAGTGTAGCGAATGCGCCGGCTCGTTCGATTCGCAAAGGGGACTCTCCGTTCATGAACGACATAAACATCCGGCATTGAGAAACGCCAAGCGCAAGGGCGAAAAGGGGGCGGCTACAGTGGCGGCGAAAAGGGGAGCAAATGCCTCCGTCTGGTCTGAGGAGGAGAGACTTCTTCTTATAGAACTCAACCAGAGGTTCGAAGGCAGCTCCCAAATGAATGCCCGTATGAAGGAGTATTTCCCCAACAAGACGCTGAAACAGATCAGCGACAAGAGAAGGCAAATCAGACCTCCACAAGTGGAGGTTATAGCAATCGAGTCTGATTCAGAATCAACCGGTCAGTCGGCCGAGGAAGCGGTCGTACCTCCTCGGATCGATGATACAATCGGCACGGAGGTCGAGGACAACGATTGGAGGGAAGCGCTAAAGATAGCAGTCGTCACAGAACAAACTGACGCAGCTGAATGGTTGTCTATTCAGGGCCGTCTGAGGGAAGTTGCAATGAACGATACCTCCGATGCAACGGAAGTGGACGGCATAATAAAAGATATCGTCGAGAAGCTGTCCGACGATAAAACCGCGACGCCAGCTAAGGCTAAAAGGCCGGCCAGAAGGAATAATAAGGGCCCGAATGACACCAGAAGGAAGAAGGACAAAACCAAAAGGGCTAAGTATAGGTATGCGAAGTTTCAGGAGGCATACAAAAATTGTCCCGGCAAATTGGCCAATATGGCCATGGCGGGGAAAGCCCTGGTAGAGGAGGACGAAGGCACCGTCTACCCTGATACGGAGGCAGTTAGGGACCTGTATACCAAGCTATGGGGTACCTGCGGGCCCCAATGGCGCCAGAGGACGCAGAGGAAAGGTCCAGCCACCAGAACTGCAATGGGTGACTTATGGTCGCCCATAACGACTGACGAAATAATCAGCAAGATGGCCAAAATGAAGGCCAACACCGCGGCGGGCGTCGACCGCATAAAGAAAGGAGATTTGAAAAGGAAAGGGGCGGTTCAGATTCTGGCTCAGCTATTTAACACACTTCTCCTTAAGGAACATTTCCCAGATCACTTCAAGCAGAATAGGACAACTCTGATCCCTAAGCCAGGAAAGGACTGCAAAGAGCCTGGGAATTGGAGGCCGATCACAATCGGTTCCCTGCTGGGAAGGCTGTTCTCCAGTGCAATTGATAGAAGATTGCGGGAGTCGGTTACCATAGCGGACCGACAAAAAGGTTTTAAGAATGAGAACGGGTGTCGACACAACATCGCAATTCTGAGCTCTGCCCTCGCCTCCATGAAGAGTAGCGAGGGGGGAGTACTCACAATTGTCGATGTATCCAAGGCGTTCGACACGGTGCCCCACGCGGCGCTTGGCCCAACGCTAGCAATGAAGGGGGTACCAAAGAAAGCAAGTGAATTCATCGAAAAGATGTACGCTGGTTGCAGGACCTCCATAAGAACAAAAGAGGGAGGCGAAATTCAAATAA